>JAEIFP010001839.1:0-23412 GCA_018903935.1 Drosophila insularis | reverse complement strand
GTCATCTGGGCCCTCTGCTTTTCACACATATTCATTAACGATCTTCCATCAGTCATTGTTCATTCGCGTGTGCTTATGTATGCTGACGATGTCAAGCTTTGTCTTACGTATAAAGATACAGATTCATTTCGTCGGCTACAAGCTGATCTTAAAAACTTTCAATCCTGGTGCCAGTTTAATCTACTAAATCTTAACACTACCAAATGTAAGGTAATGACTTTTTTTCGTAACTCTCCTCAACTGGTCACTTATTTTCTAAACAATAGCCCTTTAGAACGTCTAAATAATATGAATGATTTGGGCGTACTTATGGACCATAAGTTAAATTTTAACACCCATATTTCCACCACGGTCTCAAAGGCCATGAGTGTCCTGGGTTTCATTAAAAGATGGTCAAAAGAATTCGATGACCCCTATACAACAAAAGTTCTTTTTACTTCGCTTGTCCGTCCTATTTTAGAGTATGGATCTTGCATTTGGTCACCTCAATATGAGTCGCACCAGATTAGACTTGAATCCGTTCAAAAGCAGTTCTTGCTATTTGCTCTTCGTGGCTTAAGCTGGGATCGCAATGTCAATTTGCCTTCGTATTCTAGTAGACTTCTCTTGATTAACCTTCCTTCCCTAACTAACCGTAGAACCATGCTTGGTGCAATTTTCATGCACAAGCTCCTAATTGGTGATATCGACTCGCCTGAGTTATTAGCTCAGGTAAATCTGTCGGTACCATCTAGACGGAGTAGACATCCTTTGATACCATTATCCCTTAGTCGTTGTTCTTCTAACTATGCCATGCATGAACCTTTTAGGGTCCTCTGCTCTGATTACAACCTTCTTTTTCCCTGTAATCAGCTCAGAGTTTTCTATCAATATGCTTAAAACATCTATCCTATCCCATTTAGTTAATAGATAACTATAGTATTATTTGTTTGTCTGTTTCTTCTCTTGTGTATTTGTCCACGCGATTCGCGCCGTGCGTTTTACGGCTGCACCCCTCGGTCGGTCGGGTGGGAGGTGGGCAGTTATCTGCTTGGGCTCGCGCGTAACAGGCTTTGTCCTGGTGTCGTAGGGGCCACTTGAACGTACTGCGCATAGTATCGTCAACGTCCGCTAAGTACTTTGCTATAGCTTCGTCCATGGTTTTAAAATTGCCGGAGTCAAAGATAACTTTAAGTCAGTGCTATTCTTATGATCAAGTTCCGCTGGCGTACCTTCATCGATATACGCCGCTTCAAGGAGTTTGCGTAAGTTGCCTTGTAATTTTTGTATTATCGCTTCGATTGAAGTTTCCTGTTGGAAACTGTTATATAATGTTGGGCCAATAATTTTTGACTTTATTACCTCAACTGCTATATCTTCATAGTCGCCTTTTATCATATTTACCAATCTCAAAGCTGTTATAAATCTTTGATGGTGTATTTTCTGCCCATTGAATTCTGGGAGGGCGTTATTAGTATCTTACATATATCCCCTGGGGCATTTAATTTTGCCATTCTGTCCGTTGTGTTTATGACACTTGTGTTGATTTCTAAATCTGAATCGTTGTCTTGTTCAGACAATGCTTCTGTGTCAGGTATTGTCAATAGCGCAGGAATTTTTAGATCGTTTAGATCTTTTTCTTCTATTTCTTCCTCGCTTGTTTCAGATTCTTCACCTTCTTGCTCTGTTTTTTTTTTACAAGTGTCTATGCTCAGAGGTGAATTAATTACGGTAGGTACATATATATCAAGATTGTGTTATGCATTTATAAGATTTTTTGAAGTTTTCTTTTATATTTTGGATTTGTAGGAGTAATTCTTAACATTCCATGCTTAAAAAAATTTTTTTTTTCTTTTTATACCCTAAAATTGGTCAGATGTTTGTAACATACAGAAGGAGACGTTTCCGACCCTATAAAGTATATATATTCTTGATCACCATGAGAAGCTGAGTTGATATAGCCATGTCCGTCTGTCCGCCCGTCTGTGCGTATGCGTTTTACTCAGCCATCTTAAGAGCTATCGGGATGAAATTTTTGGGGCTTTTTATTACCTGGGAAAAATAAAGTATGAAAATTGGCTCTGGAGGAAACATTTTTGCAACAATTGGAATATCGTTATGAAATTGACCAATATGATAGTATTATATATAAAATCTCAGATCCCAAAATTTAAATCTGATCGGTTAAATAGAACACAAGTTACAGCCGATATAAATCGGTTCGGCTTGAGGCCTACTACGTCATCATCAAATCAATAGAGCACACGCATGCACATGCTACATAAACTATATGTGTATGCGTGCGAATCAGGGCATGCGTGTAAAAGGGGATGGGGAAGAAGAAGAAATTGAAATGATATTTGAAAGGTTCTGTGCATTAATGAATTGAGATACAGAAAAAGAGTTTGGAACATGTAAAAATATTATGGCCATGGACTGCAAGGGTATATAAACTTCGGCACAGCCGATGTTAGCTTCTTTGATATTTTATTTTTCTATTACTTTAACATCCTCATCTGAGTCTTCTATACTAACCGTTTCTCTATCTGTTTTAAAAATGCTATGTACCCACTCAGGGACATCCTTTTTTTTAGGTCTTCTTTATAATAATCTGCTTTATGCTACTTTTATGGACTTTTCCATAAGGTCTACAATATTTCTTTTAAATTTGTAGTTTTTAGTTATCCAAAGTTTTATTTCCTTGTACTTGTTATTTACTGGAACCGAGTGTATTAGGTAATCAAGGAAAGTAACATATTTTTGGAGATGCCTAGTTTCTACTTTATTCATACTTATTCATTTATATTTATCGACTTTTTGTTGTCTAGCTTCATCCATCCATCAGTACAGTATTTGGCACTGTGACAATAAAACTCAACTGTACCATTGCACTTTCTTTAACTGGGAAAGCTTCTCCCGTTAAATCAAGGTATGCTGATCTGATCCAGTGGCGGACCGTGCATTCGATTTTGGGGGGGGAAATCGAAAACAAAAATTTTTGTAGACCAAGTATGGAAAAAATTTCATTTTATTACACTAAATCAAAAATAATATATACATACATACATAGAAGTGTTTTCAAACTGGATTTTTGGTATATTATATTACGCGTAGATGACAAATCTACAATTCATCAAAGAATATACGATAATGAGATTAATAAGTTGCTGTCTCAAACATAAATTACAAAACCATTCGGTGTGCTCCTATATTTTGCAAACCGTTGAATGATATCTTCTGGTCTTACTTCAATGTCATAATGAATATTCAGCAGTGCTAGGCCTACCAATCTATTCTGTAGCATGGTTGTTCTTAGCCATGTTTTCATACGTCGCAAGGTTGAAAAGGACCGTTCGGCGCTTGCATTTGTGACGCACAGTGTACATAAAATTCTGAGCAAAGCGTGAATTGTAGGATAGACATCTTTGTCGCAAAGTTCCAATGTTTCCAAAGCACTAACTGGTATCGCAGAGTTTTTCGGAGAAATCTGGGTTATTTTATTTTTCCAAAAGTACTGCCAGTGGGTCATTTCTCCTTTGAGTCTCAGGTGCAAAAGTTTTTCTGGTTCCTTAAGTAGAATGCCGAATCGTTGAATTAAACAGTTGATTAAATCTGTATTTTCGTTTGATGTCATATCCTTAACATTTGTTGGAAGCAATGAACATAATTTGAAGCCATCTAGAACTTCTTGAGAAAATCGAATTTTTAAATCTTCAATAATATTTTCCAGAAGTGGAATATACATGGAGACTCGGAAGTAATCTTCACAGTTAGACGTGTCGTGATTTTCACGTTTCGTTTGTCTACCTGCTGTTCTTGGTTTCTTTACTTCTATATTCAATTCCTCAGCCAATTTTTCTGCATCTGTGTATATTTGTTTGAACTTCTCGTCGGCCTCTTGCCTTTGATTCGCTAAAACTTCAACTAGACATTTAATTTTTTGGGAAGCTTTCGCCAAATCCATGTCTTCTTTTTGAAAAATTACACTGAGGGGTCGTGTCAAGGATAAAACATCACTCAAAGAAAACAGCGCAATGATGAAGTCGAAAGAGCTAAGAGCAGCAATAAGTAATGTTGCTTTACCCGCTGTTTCTCTGGTGTTCCATTTACTCACTTTGGTCAACGCCTTAAAAATTTTCGGCAAATCCACTACAAACTGGAGAACAGAATCATGTCGTTCGACCCATCTTGTATCGCATAAACTTTTCAGCTTGTGTCCAAGTAATTTTGATAATGCTGTACAACGTTTTGGATGTGCATTCTGGAAGAATTTTGTCACCTCTCGTATGACGTCGGAAACTTTTTGAATTGACTGAATATTAGAAGATTTCATGAGACTGCTGTTAAGTTTGTGAGAGAAGCATGGAACCATAGTAGCGTTATTCGCTTCTTTTCTGATTTCATTCACAGCTCCACATTTTTTTGAAATGTTAACAGCACACGCATCAGCCCCAATGGAGATACAGTTTTCTAAATTCAAATTTAGTTTCTTCATTGCTTTTAAAACGATCCTGCCTAGAGAAACTCCGGTCAGTGATAATTCTACGTCGTTTTCCGAATCTTCATCATTTTCATCGTTATCTTCATCGTCTTTAGTCCCCTCATAAACATAATTTCCCTCTTCTTTACAAAGTTCGCCAAAAGCGTCTATGAAATCCACGATGTCTTCTCTGATATGTGGTTAGACTTATCTAGACAAAAAAGAAATTGATAACTATAAAATTACTAATTTGTTTCCAATGTCGCTGTTTCAGTGAACGTAAAGGATGGTTCATTTGTATTATTCAAAATTTGGGTTAAAATGACACGTTTGAATTAATTTGTATAAGAACAGCAAATGTCCAGTGTAAATGATTCGCAACGTTTTCGCTCACGATTTGGATTGACGATCACGATGATTTGAGCCGAAACTTTGCGTAAAATACATCATTTACACTCGATATGTGCTGTTTTTATACAAATTAATCAAAATTTGTTAAATGTTAACAAATTGCTTGTTTTGGATATAATTAAATACCTCTTAATTGGACTTCAACTCGATTTGTTGATAACATACTAAGTTCTTTTTAATTGAAATTGAAATATGGATAACAAATAGTTATTGACTATAAATGAAGACACTTCTAACTATGAAAAATCCTTTTCCTCAGTGTACTAGACACGTCATTTAAAGTCAGCAATATATAAAAAATTAGTTACCTGTGCTTTTCCCGATAAATCGGAAGTTTCGTCGAATTCTATAGAGTAGAATTCAGCGTCAGCTACACGTCGTATGATTTTTTCTTGAATGTCAACTCTGCAGCAGTCGATAAGTTTATTTTGACTAAGTGTAAGTTGCGACTGTTGAAGCTTTTTTCAGACGGTCTTCTAGTGTTATATCTCCTGACTCCATTTGATATTTCAGCAGTGCCCGAAAATTTCCTTCATTTCGTGCAGGAACTGATTCTGTTGAAACTTCACCATCATCTCTATGCCCACGAAATGGCATGTTTTGTCGTCCGAGGAAAATAACTGCTCTTACAATAGACCTTAGAAATTTTCTATTTTCTCGGCTTTGAGACAGATGTTCTTCATTTATGATATTGTGGACGTCGAATTGTGGATTGTGGTAATTCTTCAGAAAATCTTTGCCTGCAACAACTGCATTCTTGTGGTAAAGGTGTTGAGGATGGCTTACTAGATCTCCTAACTTGCCGGCTAGATTCTTGAAGTTAACCAACGGTTGCGTGACTAGTATACCTAAAGGAGTATTTTTTTGGTAACCTCCTAAATTGTTTGTTGTAAACCATGGACAGTATTTGCAATAGAGGCCTTTTTTGACATCAGAAAAAACCAACCATTCGTTGTGATCAACTAAATGTTTATGTGATACATAATGCCTAATCTCTTTTCCGCAAACATTTCTGCTGGAGAAAGGAAATATATAATTCTTCGATGGTATCCAAGGGTTTTCCAAAAGTTCTCCTTTAACCCTATCGCTTATCTTCTTGCCGATAAAATGACCTATGTCGCTGGAGAATTCTGGCATAACCATAGAAGCTAGGTTATCATTTGTGTCTGTCATAAACGATGAACAAGCGCCTAGTGAACTAATTCTCGACAAATTCTGAGTTCCTTGTGTCAATGTAGTATTATTTTCGGAAGTAGTATCCGAAACTTGATCTTCGTCAACATGATACGTTTCATCTGAAGCGACGTCTTCTAACTTTTTTTTTTGAGAGGTTGAAAAAAAGTGGCAATCGAAGGCTGCAGGCGAGACTGAAATTAATCAACTCTATGAACATTTTTTCTAATCACTCATTAGGGATAATTTTTCAGAGCCACTATGGCCATCCCAGAAAAACGCATATGTTTATACTCACCATTTTCTAGAACGTTTCATGTGCCAAGAAGGGCATTCCATACATTGAACGCTTCAGCACTCAGTAGCGACAAACAATAGCTATACTATTGCATAAATCGATTGCACAGTACTTACAATTAGTTTAAATATAAATTGAAATGAACGCGAAAAACAAAAGCTCCTTTACTTTGATGTGATCTAACTTGTGGAGAAATCTGGCAGTGTACGCACAGCTGAGTTAAAACGATGATCGATTAATCAATACATTAGCGCGCATACGACTATCGATTTTGCCATGTGCTTCAGTGACATCACGCGTGATTAACACGCGTGATAGCAATTTAGCACCCATCAAGCTCTCAACTGGCTATCTAGAATGTTTTGGTCTGTTTTTTAACTGTATATTGTAAAAATAAGTCAATACATACATATATCATATGAACTTAATATATTCACAAAAAGTCTCGCAATCCACGCACAAACAAGTAGTTGAATTTGTCAACCAAAATCTGATATTCTATCCGACTCGGAGTTTTGGGGGGGGGAAATTTCCCCTATTTCACCCCCCGTAGATCCGCCACTGATCTGATCTGTACTAAGTTTATCGAACTTTGTGCTGAGTTAATATTATCTATTCTAAAAACCTCAACTAAATCTGCTGAAATGCAAGGATTCCTATTTACTATCTTCCTAAAATAATTGTCTAACATACTCATCTTAATCAATTGATATACATATATATTTTTGTTCAGTTTTAAATTTTTTGGGAATTGGTTTTTATTTTGAAAATTGAGAGAAAGAAAAAAATTTTTTTTTTTATAACTTTTGAAATGCATTTCTACAATAATTGATGCATATGTTATTTAGATATTGTCAATATCATTAGCATGGCTTAAGGCTCTTTTTGCTACACATCTATTGTGTAGTTTATATGCTTTGTACAATACATATGCGAACATTATTACTACAATTATTGATAAAAGTACATTTGTTAGTTTTAAAACGACATTTGATGACTCTATTTTGTTAATTACATTAGCAGTGGAATCCACTGTCTTTGTGTCAATTAATCGCATTTTGAGTTCCTCAAATATATCATCAAACTTGCTAATTTTATTGTCAAACATTCAAATTTAAAAGGAATTTTTTTTCAATGTGTTTTTTTTTTACTATGTGTTGTAAGATATTTTTTTTTTTTTACATATATCCCTGCCTATTTTTTCGTGTGGTTTTCAGGCCGCACTCTAATTGGACAGCTTTTAATGCCGCACAATTGTACATATTTTGTTATAATTATTCAAAAATATCAAAGAAGCAAAATAACATCGGCTGTGCCGAAGTTTATATACCCTTGCAGTCCATGGCCATAATATTTTTACATGTTCCAAACTCTTTTTCTGTATCTCAATTCATTACACGCATGCTGCGATTCGCACGCATACACAAATAGTTTATGTAGCGTTGCGTCTGTATGTGTGCATGCGTGTGCTCTGTTGATTTGAAGATGACGTAGTAGGCAGCAAGCTGAACCAATTTATATCGGCTGTAACTTGTGTTCTATATATCCGATCAGATTCAAATTTTGGGATCTGAGATTTTATATATAATATTATCATATTGGTAAATTTCATGGCGATACTCCAATTTTTGCAAAAATGCTTCCTCCAGAGCTATATGATATAGTTGTCCGATTCTGCCAATTTTCATACTTTATTTTTCCCAGGTAATAAAAAGCCCCAAAAAAAATTTCATCCCGATAGCTCTTAAGATGGCTGAGTAAAACGCATACGCACAGACGGACGGACAGACGGACATGGCTATATCAACTCAGCTTCTCATGCTGATCAAGAATATATATACTTTATAGGGTCGGAAACGTTTCCTTCTGTGCGTTACAAACATCTGACCAATTTTATAATACCCTCTGCAAGGGTATAAAAAAAGTGCATCGCAGTGCATTAAAAAAATTGTGCGACGCAGCGTATAGTTATATAAGTAATTATTTTGGTGTGCGCTCTTTGTAGCGCTGTCGGTCCATTGTTAAGGCGCGTTCAAGTTCAAGTTCAGCTGCTGATGTCCTGGGCCTATGGGCTCAGGCGGTACCGGTGCCGGTCATCGCACCAGGTTTCTCTTTTGGGGGTCGCGTAGCAGTGCCTAAAGGTAAACTGGCAGTACGGCGAATATAGTGGTCCCTCGCAGTCGTTTGGGCAGACTATTTTTATTTTTGGTACTTCCTTCTCAGGTTGTTTTTAACTTTGTCTTTGCCACGTTGTGTATCGTATAGTATGTTGATGGGATTTCGGTTGTGGCTTTATTTTTTCTTTCGCTCAATTGACGTTTAATTTCACCGAGGTATTCCAATTAATTATATTTGGGCTGTTTAGTAGTCTCAAAATTTCAGCCTTTTGGCTTTTAGTTTCTTTGCCACACCGGATTTCTTACCCATCACTCTACTTACTGTTGTTTATTTTTTTATCTCATTCATTCTCGTAAATCGACGATGTTCCATCGTAGTGGCCGGATTGCCTACACACGTTATCAATAGTTTTTTTTTTTTTTTAAATATCACCGCACATATGCCATGTAGTCTCTGTAGTAGAACAGAAGATTGCGTCCAGGTCACTTTTACTTATTTGTGACCACTGTCACGGTTGCCACGTAGTATTATCCAAAATTATATTGTCTTTTTAGATTTTAAATAAAAGACACAAGCAGGTCTTTTGCTTTTGAGTTCGGTTTATTGAATGATTCTTAATTCTATAACAATTGTTAACTATAGCTAAGACCGCGTAGCTGCGCTGCCAGTAACGCCGGCAGAGGAGCGGTATGCTTATGTATAAATGTTTACATAAAAGTATTTATGTGTATATGCCGACACAGCGGGAGAGTGAGGATGTATTATATTGTATATTGCGCCAGAGCGGCCGCGCGTGTTATATTTGCCGACTCTGCAATGTCGAGCACCATGCACTCATGTGTGGTCATGTTCTTTAAAGGGCAATACACTTGAATGTTGCGCACTTAAATTTTGTAACAAAGTGCTACAGTATGTTTGTAATATTATTAATATGATATTTCAGAACATGCTACAACTATGAGTACTACTGCTCCGTATTCCCTCTCAAATATGGAGACCATCTCGTCAACAATCCGGGCTATATTTGCTTCATGATCATCATTTTCTTTACTTGGTTGGGACTTGCTATAAGATATTTTAAAACAACCCAGTACTCTGAATTTCCCTAACGAGACCCTACGAGTGCGGTTTACAAACAGGCTATGACTAAAACTAAACTATACAATGTTTAGATAATATACTCCGAGTATCAGGGCGAAGAGCCCCTTTTTAGGAGGGAGGGGGACGTTGGGTAGGCGCACCCACCAACAAGTGGTCCCCCTTGAAAAATCTTTAGCTGGTGGCCTCGTGCGGGCCTTGGGTACGTGGGTCCCGAAACCGTTGTCTTTAGAAGACCTGAGTTCTTGGAGTTCGTTGTCAAGTCAGCTAGGCCTGCGGTGCGTCGCTCACACCCGTGGGCTCGTGTAACAACTTTGCTGGAAAGAAACTTGATTATTTTATACGGGCCTTTAAACGTAGGTGCCAATTTCGCGTTGAATCCTTCGTTGGCATTAGACAATACATGTTGCCTGAGCATGACCACGCTTCTGATACTTGGACGCCAGTCACGTCGTCTCAGATCGTAGTATTTCTTCTGATACTGGGTGCGTTGCGTTGGTTCGAATATATTAGAAAGATCTTGCCTGGTGATAAACTTAGATCCCGTTTGTTGAATTGAATTGAAACAATTCGCAGATGTGGAATATGGTTGTCAGAGAAGCTGTTAAATATCCTGCGATGTCACTCGAGAAGAAAAAAATTTTACTCGCTTTGGATATCCTTGGGAAAATAATTGTCCATGCCGCAGAATTCCCTAATTCGTTCGCAATAATATCACTAGGTGCTGAGATTTCCTTGAAGCTTAGTGACACTGGGTCCTTGGCGGTAAATATCCTTGTAGTAGGTACTTGTTGATCCTTCCGTTGATGATCCTCGTTATGTTATTATCTTTCCGAATTTAAGCACTTTTCCTTTTCTTTTCTTTGACGTTATCTTGATGAGTTCCAAGCACTGACTGACTCATTCGGTTCATATACTTTGGCTTAAATTGACTCTCGTGTTTTACACTTCTCTTGTGTTTTACTGTTCTTGTGCTTTTCTTGAGTGGCTCTGTCGATGGCTCCGTTGATGACTCTTTCGCTAGCTCTATCGATAACTCAGTGGCCGACTCCATTAATAATCCTCTCAGAGCTACGGTGCCATTAATCCTGTCGAAAACTCTGTTGATGACTCTGCTGATGACTCTGTCGAAACCCTGCCGAAGACTGCCGATATTCTTCACTTTGCATTGTATGACTTTGTGTGTTAATTTTTTTTGTTTTTAATTTGTTATTCTCGTTTCCTGTACCCATCATTTTCCATCCATCCTTTTTTTTTTTAAATTTCTTATTCTCGTTTCACTGTATCCATCACAAAAGTGAGAGGGAGATGGCAAGAGAATGCTCATAAGGGTATAAGGAGAATCCTAGAGAAGCTGCAACGACTGATCTTGTCTGCCAAGCAAAGCTCCGTTGCCTCTTGGACTGGGAAAGGGTGATGGGAGGTAGACGTGAGACCAAGTATTAGTAGGATTAAGGGATGGTGGGGTTGATGAAGAGAAACTGCAACCGCTGGCCAAGATCCATTGCCTCTTCACTCTAGAGCGACTGAGCCTTGAGATCAGTGACTGACTTCGATTGCAGGAGAATAACTCATCCCAGCGAAATCCACTGATCCTTCGGCTCCACTCTAGAATATTACGGGACAAAGGTAAAGGGGAGGGGATAGGGTAGACGTGGTTTTGTAAAAATGCAAAGCGTACCAATTAATAGTAACGTTAGATTTTATTTGTAGTTAACTAATTTCTAAACAATCATTGTTCATGGGGGCAAAAAGGGGTCCCTACCGCACTCAAAGCTAAAAAGGAAACCTGGATAATGAGCTCACCTGTTCTAATCCTTGTATTGAAAATCCTTGCTCTCTTGCTGCTACTGGTTGTTCTTCACTCGTCTGCACACTATGATGGTTACTTGCTAAGTGATTTTTCTCTAATTCTATTTCTATGCTCAAACTCACGTTAGCTCTGTCTACTTATATCCTAACGGTGAAAACACACGATGAGTCTTGCGCTTTGGCATGCGTCACGATCTCCGTCCCTCTCTTTCGCTTTCGATTTCTTTGCTTTTGCATTTGTCGTTGGCATGCGGCGCAGCGGCCGATGCTGAGAGATTGTCCTTTCCGCGACGCATCGTCGCCGCTGCCACGCCAGTAACCAGGATATGTCTCTTTTCCAGCCGAAGCATTTCACTTGACATTTAACTGTGCAATATTTCGTTTCCGTATGTTTCACTTAGTTTATGTTGAGTGTGTATGTGTAACCGACGCGGTAGAAATGTGGCGTTTTTTATGGCTGATGAAATTTCCAAAAAATTAAAATAAATTTTTTGTTTTATACCGATTTGACTATTATTTAACTTTTATCATTTTCTACTATTTTTATTCAGCTTCAGCGTTACTCACTCTTAGAAAATATTTCCTTGAAATCCTTTGTATTATTTAATTTTAACACTTTATTTAAATTGTTCGTTTTACGAAAAATTTATGTAACAGGCAGAAGGAAGTTTTTCCGACCCCATAAAGTATATATATTCTTGATCAGCATCAACAGCCGAGACGATCTAGTCCGTCCGACCGTATGTACACCCAGATCTCGGAGACAGTTATCAAGTTTGTTTCAAATTTTTGCCACGCCCCCTACCGCCCCGAAAATTAAATAAAATTTCATTAAATTTGGTACGCACACTTGTACGCGCAGATTTTGCCGTTTTCAAATTTTTGCCACGCCATCTTCCGCCTCCATAATTTAGAAAAAACCGATAGCCTCCCACAATTTTTTTATCCACCGATGAACCAAATTTGATAAAAATCGGAATACAAACACGCGAAATATACGTATAAGCGAGTTTTACTAGGCGGTCCATAAGGGCGGAGTTGGTCTTAGGCTAGTGACGGCGCTAGAGTGCTCTTGTGTTTTTGTGAGGGTGAGCGAAATAGCATATGCATAAGGCGAATTTAATAGACATTTTCGAAATTTAAAATATTTTTTCATCTGGTGCATTGTATACCGAAGTCGGCGAGACGACTTACTTACTTCATTTCATTACGTATTAGCTGCATTTACGCTAGATTAACTGATTTTTAAGGGGATACGAGGATAAATGACGCTCTATTAACAATCGTATTAAACTCTCTTAATTATTTCATTTTAATGGTTATCCAAGAGATAAGTTTCCATCGTTTGGATGATCGTATACTTCTCATTTTGTCTTTTGGAATGGTAAAAAAACTTATAATTAATTATATATATTTTAGCGCCTGTCATTGCTTAATTGGAACATCGTTTCTAGTGACCAGAATGGGTTTTGGTTTATATTTCTCGCTCAACATAGTTAACATCTAAAAGGCTCTAAGGTGTTGGGGTACATAGTCTTTTTTAAAAGATCTCCATCTCAGGAGTAGAGGCTCTAGTTTGAGGATAAGTCTTTAAAATCAGCGGGAACCTTCAAAAACGTTATGCTTCGATATGCTCATTAGTTGACATGACAAAATGGTAAAACTTAGTGTGATAAGGATCTTGTGTCTTCTTGAAAGAAGACAAACATGCATCTAAATAAATGGAGTGACAGAACTTAGATATGATTAGTTCCTGTTTTTTACCCACCCGACCATAATTGTTGGATTTCAAAGGTTGACCCAAAACAAATAGTTTTATTTCTTTTATGACATTTTTAGCAAGCAGTTTAGCATGTCGGTACTTGACAGACCATATTAAGGTAACTCAACATTATTCCTATTTCAAACATAATTTTGGGCGTATTTCAACATTACTTCTAAATCCAAAAATTACTTAAATTATTAATGTCTTGCATATAAAAGAAAGAAACGGTTGTGTTTGAGCAAGCCGTATATATTTCATATACATATATTACATATATGTAGCAAATATAGGTTTTTTATAGTAATAAAATTTTTAAACGAAATTTTACTCACGACTTTAGTATACTTCACAGGTTTCCGTTGTAATCTTTGGGCCCAAAATAACGTTGAGTTTGCTACATAACGGACAATGAAATATACTCCATAGGTTACCTTACGCATATCGCTTCATAAGATTAAACAAATTAGGTAGGATTCTTAACTAAAGATTAATTTAATACTATAAAAAGGTTTAAAGGCTCATGAGGAAAAATGCATTAAATTAATTTTTCCATACATTTCCTTTGCATAAGAAACTGTGCGTTAAGATTGATTCCAATCAAACAATAAGTGTCCAAATTTTATAGATTATAAGAAAGGCTGACACAATTTAACACTCTATTTGTACACGTTGGGGTTACTCTTCAGACGGTTTTTATATTTTTGTTTGGCCGTGTGATCGGTAGCGTATTTACGTGACCATATGACAAACGACTAATTTCTCATCAGTCTAGGCAGATCCCTCTCAAACCGAAGTATGTAGATTCTATGTTTCACTGTCACTAAATGTGAACCATGTGGCATTCATCCCATCAGCTTTTGCAACTCCAGATACGAAATCCCTAGGCCTAAGCTTTCTTCGCGCTAGAATGTATATCGGTTTCTCGTTAAGACTGATTTAGTTTATCGGGTCAGAGTTCAGATTTAGTTATCGTGGGTATCAGTTAACTGTACTAAAACTCAACCATGCAATTAAGTTGACAATGATTTTATCTTATCTTATCAGTGTGACCGTTCTCTTATTTGCTCTTCATAAAAAAGCGGTTGATTTAAAAAATGGAATCTCCGTTTGATGGTTAAATGTGTGAAAGGAATAATCTGGGTACTACACAATTTTTATTTAGTTAAGTCTGAAAGCTTGTGACGAAAAAATCCGGTCTTAGAAAACAATAACAAAATTAAAACAAATAATTTTTCTACATTTCGTAGAAATGTTGTTTACTAGGTGCCCAGTCAATTGGGCAACTGAACAACAAGGATCCGGGTTTGAATCCCAGGCTAGTGTAGGGATGTAGTTTTCGTCTAAGCCGAAGGCCTGAGTTGCCAGTGCTTGTAAAATATAGTTCGGTTGATAGTTTACAACTATATCCTATACTTATAATTATCATAATAATATGTATTACTAATAATTAATAATTAGTATTTACAATATTAACAGGAAAGGATCTCTCGCACTATAGATCATAGAGGCCGTACAAAGCAGCCTGTGACACCGATAAAAGAAGCTGTGAAAAAGGATCTGCGAAAGTTGCATCCTTATAAGCTTTTTTACAAAGACTATGTCCCTGCTATGGGTGCTTCAAGATTCACGAAGCAAGGAATTCGTCGTCGCTCACTCCTGGCCTGGCATAATCTAGAGCCTACTAAACGTATGCACTATATCATTTTAGTCAGGCGCCAGATTGCCGAAATTAAAAAAAAGGTAAACCCATGCAAGAAGCCCAATTTTCGTGAACGCAAGCCTTGGCATTGGCTGATAAAAGTTAAGAGGCATTTGACAAAATAATGCTGAACCGACTTGGCCTTAGGAAAAAATAATGAGGCGGTTAATGTCTTAACTCTATACAGTATTTTCACAGCTTTTGATTCAACTTTGTTAAAAAGATGATATTAAAGGATAAGAACAAATCAAGCAAATGTTATAGACCAAATTTTTTTTAACATCTACCCACTATATCTAAGAAATTGCTTAAGAATTGTACACCAATTTTCTTTATTTTTGGTATATTCTATATATATTATATGCTCCTGGGCCGAGAGGTTATTAATTTTAAAGTAAAACACGGACACGGCACGTTGCAAAATTCGAAAATAAATAAAAGCCGATGAAA
Source organism: Drosophila insularis (assembly GCA_018903935.1). NCBI lineage: Eukaryota > Metazoa > Arthropoda > Insecta > Diptera > Drosophilidae > Drosophila > Drosophila insularis. The sequence goes on along the minus strand of JAEIFP010001839.1, from coordinate 8,129 downwards.
AACAACGACGAACTGAAGATTCTCCGGATGGGTGGATCAAGAGCCACCTCACTAATTAAGACATGTGGCACATGCGGCATGTAGCGATTGGATTCTTGCTCAATGCAATCAATTACGATAGTAAGATGGTAACAGTTGAGCTACAGTCTTTAAAGATGAATTTAAATTTAATTAAAGACATCATAATGCCGCTTAAATTGGCTTTCGGCATCATAAATATGAACGCCAGGTGATTTCCTATTAATTTTAGGTAAATACACGAGAAAGTACTTTCCACACGTTGCAGAGGACGCACTTTTTTTGCGCTCAGCAAATTTAATAATTTTGTAATGTTTAAAAACTTTTGAAACACTTTGAAACTCACTATCGGTTTTATGAATTTTTAGTATCCGATTTTAATTTTCATTTCGCGCTTGCTTACAGTCGTTTTTGTGCATAAGCAAAAGCATTGCAACTAACTCTCGTGCTCTAGCGTATAAATTGAAGTTGCATGTGTTCAATTTGACGAACTCTCTCGCTCATACTTCTGATTGATTGCGCTCTCATCGTTTGCCTTCACACGATTCAGTGATACGTGTTTTTGTGTGTACGGAAGCGAATGCGCCCACGATGTGTGAGTGTAAGATCGCCTCAGTTGGTTCACCTCAAGAATTGTGCTACAGCAAAGGAAGCATGGGATAAGCTCAAGGAAACGTTTGAGCCAAGCGGACCCATTCGGAGGGTGTCGCTATATAAAAAGTTGCAGCTGAGAGAGGACAAGATGAGCGACTATCTCAATATGTTCTCTAAAACTTGCTGATCATATTACAAACTAGTGGTGATCATATTACTTTCGAGTTTGCCAATATGAATATGAAAACTTCGTTATTGCGATGGAGACCCGGGATAGCCTTACTTCGTTGGACAGTCTCAGGATTAAGTTGATTAAGTCGATCGTACACAATTCTAGCTGTGGCACAGGCAGGAAATCTAGATGCTTCGGCAAGCGTAGTATGTTTGCGAATTATGGCGTTTTGGTCCGTATTTAAAGAATCATGGAATTGTGCGTCAGTTGACGGTTCCATATAGCTCTCAACAAAATAGAGTGGCTAAAAGCAAACCGGACGCTTATCGAGATGGCAATATGTTTGCTTTTACACGCGGACCAAATCACCAACAACAGCTTTAGTTGGTATGACGCCTTTTGAGGCATGGACTGGAATAAAACCCAATGTGCAGGGTATGCGAATTTTTGGATTAATAGCAGTCGCATTAGATAAAAGACGACGAACCAAGTTTCAGGCCAAGGGCAGAGAATATTTGAAGAAGCGAGAAAAGTACGCAATCTTCTTGTGGACAATGCAAAAATGAACATCAGGTGTTGAGGCTAAACAAAGCGATATAAGCGATATCAGGACACAGCTGATACGTTTAACAGACACTGTAAGAACGGTGGAATTTTTAAATTGGGGAATCCACCGGCAAACTCAATACTAAGATTGATAACGGCTCAGTAATTTGCTCAGTAATTGGCATCTGCCGCCATAGCAATGGCAGGCATTCCAATGGTGTATGAAGAGGATGGTCAAAGGGCTTCTGCTCGGCGAGTTTTAATACCGCCAGAACAGCCGAGCCAATGGTCAACACCAACCGCTTGGACGCCCTATCCGAGCGAAGAGATTGCTCCTCAGCAGGCGGATCAGATAAACGCATTTTGCGAACCAGTTGTATTTTACTCCGGTCAATGGTAAAAAAGTCAGGTGAGCTGTCTAACGCACTGAGAAACGCCAGATATGTCAACAACGACCAAGCACAGAGAGTCTTTGCGCGAAACAAGTCTGCGCTATCAGCATTCGCAGACCTCAAAAAAAAGAAAGGAGAATTTCATTAATGTGCAGACACAGTGGACACCACAGAAAAGCAGCAGGACAAAATCTGCAGACCGGAAAGCTTCGAACAAACGTACAAGTGAATATAAGACCCAGAGCAATGCACAGCAAGCTCACAAAAGCCTCAGCTGCTATAGTCCACCCTGAGTGGAAAACTGTGGAGGCTAAAGCAAAAAGAAGGTCTCAATCGAAGCACAGATCAGATGCTATAATTCTTCACTGAAGGTGTCACGTATACCAATATGCTTAAAATGGTAACCAAAAGCCAAAATGAGAAAATGAAAGCCGTGAGTGGTAATGTTAACAAGGTGAGGCGCACAGCGAATGGGGACTTACTCCTCGAGCTTAACAAGGGAAGAGCAGATAACCTACAGAAGATTAAAGAGGATATTGGCAATGTGTTGGGCGCCAACTTCGAAACTGGCGCTCTCACAGACATTACAAGGCTGGCAATACTGGAGCTAGATCAGGGCCCGGCACAAAGAGAGCGAACGAAAATTATCGATGCATGCGTGAGCTTGCTTGTGTGAGTAAGTTGCTTTAGACTGCGCAAATTGCATGTGATGAAAGCAAGAAAAATTAAAAGTGCGATGGAAAACCAATAATTTCGAATTAATACATTTTTTGAAATTCAACTATTTGCTTTACTTCTATATTATTTGGATAACTTTTTATCCGAAGATCTTCTAAATAGTTTTCTGTTAGACTGTTTCGAATAGAATACACAATTAAAAATATTAGTTCATAATATTTTTGCAAAAGTTGCCAGTTACATGAAAAGAATAATAAAGGCATTAATTTTTTATGTGTAGCGATCGAGCAAAGCGACATAGATGTGCTCGCGTCGAAATGCTGAGGGCAACTAAATCCACCCTCATCCTCTGTGTGAGGACTTCGGCAGCCGTTCGTCCCCCGGGGGATATGAGTGCCGGGCTCTGACCTAGATAACGAGATAACTGTAGAAGAGATAGTTGCAGCCTTTTCTACAGAGTTGAAAATCGATCTGGGGCCAGGCGCTGTCAAAACTCTCCGACCATCATACCGTGAAACCCAGAAAGCGGTCACTGTGTCACACCACGCGGACGCATCGGCGCCAACAATACCTTCGTTTAATTTCGGCAGCACTTCTGTCTTATTACTTGTTGTTCAGGCGGCGCTGATTTCAATTAAATTTTTGTTTTACATTTCCATTAACACCCGACTTAAATTATCTGTCATATTAAGTAGCGAGCCAGATCCCCCTTCTGATGTCGGGGCGCCAAGACTGTTGTTCACTTCACTCATGTATTGTACATTTTCCACTTTAGACTTTTCACTTTCACTTTTATTTGTAACTGTTCTGGCTAGTTCACAGGGGGTTTGTTAACTGAGCTCTCTAGCCCGAGGCCCCCTTTTATATAGGACCTGACCTGAAGACAGATTTCTTGCTAAATATGTTTCTAAAGCAAAGATGCTTGTTATCCTGCAAACTCAACTGTAGCCGCTGCAAACGTAATGCTAGGGCTCCAATTGACATTCCTGTCAACTAACTAGTAGGCTTTGACTTATTAGTCACTTAATCTCTAATTGTTAAAAAATGACGGGAATGCCTTTTAGCCAAAACAACCGCAAGAGTATCCAATTCATAAGAATGGTATCGTGACTCAGCAGGTGAAGCAGCCTTACTGAGAAACTCAACGACATGAGGCTTATTATTGTAATAAGATAGCACCGTATACAAGAGAACTTCCATCAGTATGCAAATCGATCGGATATTATGTGTCAAAAATAATTAAAACTGGCTTCTGTGGATAGAAACAACTCTCTGCCTTATTTGTTCATATTCTGGCTTCCAAATAAAATCATTTTTTTCTGATGTGAACAAATACAATGGCTTCATGAAACAAGAAAATCCTTGCATAAATTTCCGAAAATATGACGCCAATCCAATTAATTGTCCTAAAGCAGAGACCGAATGAGAGGGCGGTATAGCAGTTAACGCTGAAGCTTTTAATTGATTCGGACGAATTTGATCTGCGCTCACCTCATATCCCAAATATCGAACTGTCGACTTTAATATTGAACAAAAATCCAGCATTCGTCAGAATATTAAGAGTCACATGTAGTCAATCCACTGCCTCACTCTTTTTTGCAGCCACCACCAACACGTCATCCATATAGACAACCACAAATGTATTTACAAGTTCTCCAAAAGGAATGCATCACTGTATGTTGAAAAACGGATGGTGCGTTTTTGAGTCCAAACGGCATTAACAAGAACTCGTACTGGCCATCTGGGGCGACAAAAGCCGTACACTCTATTGATTTTTCTTTCTTCCACTTGCCATACCAAATCATGTGTAATATTTAGCTCCATGAAGTCTAGCTATCTAAACTGCTATAAGGGGTCGAGGATATCTGTCTGAGACTGTATTACCATTCAGTTCAAGTAAATCGACGTACAAACGATGAGAACCATTCTTTTTATTCACTAGCATCCTTGGACTTGCATAGGGTGAGCAACTTTCCCTTATGACATTGCATTCTAACAGCTCCTTAATCTTGTCGCGTACTAACCCTCTTTCATTTGGGCCAAGTCTGTATGGTTTTCTTTGAACAATTTTTCTAGGGTCTGCTAAATTAAATTTAATTTCACCTGTACTGAGTGCAGTGAATTGCTCGTTGTGCTATCTGTGTGCATGCCGAAGTCAACCCGAATTGCACCCGAGAGCGTAAAATGTGAATGAGTCGTTTGCAGCACTTTGACGCGAGTGGATCTGTGTCGCTTTGTTAAAAATATGCACATGTAAAAATTAATTTAGGGTTGTTTTCTTCTTTATTTTCTTGCTGCAGATCGCCTATTCCGCTCGTCTGAATGATTGAGGCAATATTTGTTCACTTTTCTTTTCTCGCAGTGTAAAACACACACATACATTGACAGTTTGTGTTGGCTCTCTTTGTGCCTACCCCTGATTTAGATAGACTATTCCAGGGCCCGGCACAAAGAGAGCCAACGAAAACTGTCAATGTATGTGTGCGCCTGCTTGTGTGCGTACGTTGCTTTACACTGAGCAAATTGCATGTGACGAAAGCAAGAAAAATTCAAAGTGCGATTGAAAACCAATAATTTAGAATTAATATTTATTTTGAAAGTCAACTATTTTCTTTACTTCTATATTATTTGGGTAACTTTTTATCCGAAGGAGATCTTCTAAATGGTTAACTGTAAGACTGTTTCGAATAGAATTTTTAATTAATTTCATTGTGGAAAATGTTGTTTCAAAAATATATGTTGTGGTAAACATAGAACATAATTTTAACATTGCCTTTTTGCAAATCGGAAATTTATCTATCGGGATTTCTCGCCAAAACTCTATGCCACTACTTAGTGGCAGCATCAAGTCAGTTTTCATGACCTGTATTTCCTCCCTAATTTCTTCTGGAATTGACTCAGATTTTGCTTCTAGGGGGTTATTGAAAACTGCAATGAGCCAATCGATTTGTTTAAAATCAGAAAATTTATCCGCTATTTCAGAGGAAAGGGTATTAACTGCCTCTGCGTATTCGTGAATTCGGGAATGGTTGGGGTACAATGTAACAATTTCTGCAGTTCGCTGAAGGCTGGACAGGTCATTCTTTTCCATTTGAATTTGAAGATCATTAATTTTGCGAGTAAATTTATTGATTGCTGCAATTAAATCGGACGAAAGTTTGTTGCGGCCTTGAAGCTGAAGATTTAATTGATTAATAAAAAGGACTATGTCAGTTAGAAACGCCAAGTCTAAAAGAAATAATGGATTTTTTAGAGAAGCTAACAATTCTTTATCTTTTTCTAAATCTTCGCTTTCTAAGAAAGAAATTACTTCATTACGAAGACTGTATAGTCTGTCTAAACTTTGGCCTCGGCTCAGCCACCTTACATCAGTAAAAAGGCAAAGGTCCTCATATTCAGCGCCGAATTCTGAGAGAAAGGATTTAAACTTTCTATGGGTTAGCGAATTATGGCCACCTTTGATGCGATTAATAACTTTAATTGCTACACCCATTGCATCCACAACTTGAAAAATTTTTGCAAACAATACTTGCTGGTGGATGAAACAATGGAAAAATGGTATTTCTCCTATTTTTCTATTGACATGGCCAAGAAAGCCTTCATTCTTTCCCTTCATGGTGGCGGCACCATCAGTGCAAATTGAGGACATTTTATTTGATAATTGGAATGAAAGTACATGCTTCTCAAAGGCATCAAACGTACTTTTTATCATTTAAATGACTGTGAAAAGAATGCAATTTTAAAAATTCATCACAAATGTTAAAGTCGCAATCAATAGTCCTAACACAAATAACCATTTGACTAATATTTCTAATATCTAGGCTTTCATCCAAACAAATTGAAAAGAAGGCACAGCCCTCTATTCGTTTTTGGCCTGCGAGTTATAGTGCGACATGATAAAGGAGTATCGTTTATTAAACTATAAGACTCCTGGTCCCTGTGCCCCAAAATATCAAGGACCTCCAAAGAAAGGTCTTTAAGGAACATACCGTCTTCGAATGGGCGGCATTTTCGAGCTAATGCTAGTGCAATGGCAAAAGACGCTTTTAATTGCACATTTTTCGAGTCACTATCTGGACTGTTTTTATACCATACACCCATAGGGTGAAATGGTATATTAAAGTCGCCAAAATGTATGTAACAGGCAGAAGGAAGCTTTTCCGACCCCATAAAGTATATATATTCTTGATCAGCATCAACAGCCGAGACGATCTAGCCATGTCCGTCTGTCCGTCCGTCCGTCCGTCCGTCGGTCTGTATGAACACCTAGATCTCGGAGACTATAAGAGCTAGAGCCACCAAATTTGGTATGTAGACTCGTGTCATATGTACGCTTATCGAGTTTATTTCAAATGTTTGCCACGCCCCCTACCGCCCCCGCAAATGATATAAAACCGATTTTCTTAAACACCATAGCAACTAGAGACACAAAATTTGGTATGTATATTTGCTTAGTAAACGCGCACATTTTGTATTTATAAAAAATTTGCCACGCCCCCTACCGCCCCCAAATAAAACCGATTTTCTCAAAAACTATTTAGCTAGAGACACAAAATTTGGTATGAATATTTGCTTAGTAATTGCGCACATTTTTGATGTGTAAAGATTTTGCCACGCCTCTTTCCGCCCCCGTAATTTGAAAAAATTCGATTATCTCCCGTAATTTTCAACCTTGTGCAATCAAATTTAGCACACTTAAATTTGATACTAATATTAAGCAAAATACCAAATTTGAAAATCGGAATAAAAATAGCCAAGTTATGCATATAAACGTTTTTCCATATGGCCGGAGTTGGCCGTTGGCTGGTGGGGGCGCTAGGGTGCTCGTATGCTTGAGTGAGCGAAATACTAAGATATGCTTGTAAAAAGCATGGAAACCGATTTTTTTAAAAATACGAAAATGCATTGGTTATTATAAATTTAAAATATTTGTTTTACTGGTGTATGGTATATCCAAGTCGGCGAGACGACTTACTTACTTCATTTATAATAGGTTGGCGAACTCTATTGTTTTTGATATTAAACAATCGTTTAAGTTTATAAAGTAAATGATATCTCTCGTTTTCGTTTACAATCTGGGACTCGTTGTGAGTGGAAAAGTGACGATTAAGATGGTAAATATATTTTTTGGCAATTACGCGATGACATATTATACATTCTGCCTCATTGTTCAAATTTAATCCGAAAAAAAATTGGTTTTCCCATTCGACCTCCCATATGTTTTCGGTAAAGAAAAAAAGAAGAAAAAATAATATACGACATAAAAATAAGTAACACAGCAAACCGCAATTGTTAATCACATCTAAAAGTCTTTAGAAACTTTTTTCTAAACAAATTACTATCCACAAAAAATTAAACCAATTGCACAACACTTTCACACAAATTGAAGGGTCAATTACGACTAAAAAGTGAACCGCGGATTCGCGAAAATCTTGACTTTTAGGTAGCGAGTAACCCTTTTTACCTACTTTTGCTAAAAATAGATTTTTTGTCCCATTTCCCATTCCCTTTTTTTATCGTATGCATTTTTAAACAACGACAAGTGCATGAAACCGCAAGTGCAGGTAGAATGCTCTCAAATTGCACCCTTTTTACCTACTTCGGCCGATTCTCGAAGATTCGATGATGAATTTTTGCCCATGTTTTCTGTCTAATCTGTGACAAGAAGAAGACAAGAAAAATGTCTAAGTGATATTTGCATAATATGAATGTTTTTCTACTGACGAAAA